>OZ005608.1:26952770-26955770 GCA_963930655.1 Myrica gale | reverse complement strand
CCCTAAACCCTAAACCCTAAACCCTAAAACCCTAAACCCTAAACCCTAAACCCTAAACCCTAAACCCTAAACCCTAAACCCTAAACCCTAAACCCTAAACCCTAAACCCTAAACCCTAAACCCTAAACCCTAAACCCTAAACCCTAAACCCTAAACCCTAAACCCTAAACCCTAAACCCTAAACCCTAAACCCTAAACCCTAAACCCTAAACCCTAAACCCTAAACCCTAAACCCTAAACCCTAAACCCTAAACCCTAAACCCTAAACCCTAAACCCTAAACCCTAAACCCTAAACCCTAAACCCTAAACCCTAAACCCTAAACCCTAAACCCTAAACCCTAAACCCTAAACCCTAAACCCTAAACCCTAAACCCTAAACCCTAAACCCTAAACCCTAAACCCTAAACCCTAAACCCTAAACCCTAAACCCTAAACCCTAAACCCTAAACCCTAAACCCTAAACCCTAAACCCTAAACCCTAAACCCTAAACCCTAAACCCTAAACCCTAAACCCTAAACCCTAAACCCTAAACCCTAAACCCTAAACCCTAAACCCTAAACCCTAAACCCTAAACCCTAAACCCTAAACCCTAAACCCTAAACCCTAAACCCTAAACCCTAAACCCTAAACCCTAAACCCTAAACCCTAAACCCTAAACCCTAAACCCTAAACCCTAAACCCTAAACCCTAAACCCTAAACCCTAAACCCTAAACCCTAAACCCTAAACCCTAAACCCTAAACCCTAAACCCTAAACCCTAAACCCTAAACCCTAAACCCTAAACCCTAAACCCTAAACCCTAAACCCTAAACCCTAAACCCTAAACCCTAAACCCTAAACCCTAAACCCTAAACCCTAAACCCTAAACCCTAAACCCTAAACCCTAAACCCTAAACCCTAAACCCTAAACCCTAAACCCTAAACCCTAAACCCTAAACCCTAAACCCTAAACCCTAAACCCTAAACCCTAAACCCTAAACCCTAAACCCTAAACCCTAAACCCTAAACCCTAAACCCTAAACCCTAAACCCTAAACCCTAAACCCTAAACCCTAAACCCTAAACCCTAAACCCTAAACCCTAAACCCTAAACCCTAAACCCTAAACCCTAAACCCTAAACCCTAAACCCTAAACCCTAAACCCTAAACCCTAAACCCTAAACCCTAAACCCTAAACCCTAAACCCTAAACCCTAAACCCTAAACCCTAAACCCTAAACCCTAAACCCTAAACCCTAAACCCTAAACCCTAAACCCTAAACCCTAAACCCTAAACCCTAAACCCTAAACCCTAAACCCTAAACCCTAAACCCTAAACCCTAAACCCTAAACCCTAAACCCTAAACCCTAAACCCTAAACCCTAAACCCTAAACCCTAAACCCTAAACCCTAAACCCTAAACCCTAAACCCTAAACCCTAAACCCTAAACCCTAAACCCTAAACCCTAAACCCTAAACCCTAAACCCTAAACCCTAAACCCTAAACCCTAAACCCTAAACCCTAAACCCTAAACCCTAAACCCTAAACCCTAAACCCTAAACCCTAAACCCTAAACCCTAAACCCTAAACCCTAAACCCTAAACCCTAAACCCTAAACCCTAAACCCTAAACCCTAAACCCTAAACCCTAAACCCTAAACCCTAAACCCTAAACCCTAAACCCTAAACCCTAAACCCTAAACCCTAAACCCTAAACCCTAAACCCTAAACCCTAAACCCTAAACCCTAAACCCTAAACCCTAAACCCTAAACCCTAAACCCTAAACCCTAAACCCTAAACCCTAAACCCTAAACCCTAAACCCTAAACCCTAAACCCTAAACCCTAAACCCTAAACCCTAAACCCTAAACCCTAAACCCTAAACCCTAAACCCTAAACCCTAAACCCTAAACCCTAAACCCTAAACCCTAAACCCTAAACCCTAAACCCTAAACCCTAAACCCTAAACCCTAAACCCTAAACCCTAAACCCTAAACCCTAAACCCTAAACCCTAAACCCTAAACCCTAAACCCTAAACCCTAAACCCTAAACCCTAAACCCTAAACCCTAAACCCTAAACCCTAAACCCTAAACCCTAAACCCTAAACCCTAAACCCTAAACCCTAAACCCTAAACCCTAAACCCTAAACCCTAAACCCTAAACCCTAAACCCTAAACCCTAAACCCTAAACCCTAAACCCTAAACCCTAAACCCTAAACCCTAAACCCTAAACCCTAAACCCTAAACCCTAAACCCTAAACCCTAAACCCTAAACCCTAAACCCTAAACCCTAAACCCTAAACCCTAAACCCTAAACCCTAAACCCTAAACCCTAAACCCTAAACCCTAAACCCTAAACCCTAAACCCTAAACCCTAAACCCTAAACCCTAAACCCTAAACCCTAAACCCTAAACCCTAAACCCTAAACCCTAAACCCTAAACCCTAAACCCTAAACCCTAAACCCTAAACCCTAAACCCTAAACCCTAAACCCTAAACCCTAAACCCTAAACCCTAAACCCTAAACCCTAAACCCTAAACCCTAAACCCTAAACCCTAAACCCTAAACCCTAAACCCTAAACCCTAAACCCTAAACCCTAAACCCTAAACCCTAAACCCTAAACCCTAAACCCTAAACCCTAAACCCTAAACCCTAAACCCTAAACCCTAAACCCTAAACCCTAAACCCTAAACCCTAAACCCTAAACCCTAAACCCTAAACCCTAAACCCTAAACCCTAAACCCTAAACCCTAAACCCTAAACCCTAAACCCTAAACCCTAAACCCTAAACCCTAAACCCTAAACCCTAAACCCTAAACCCTAAACCCTAAACCCTAAACCCTAAACCCTAAACCCTAAACCCTAAACCCTAAACCCTAAACCCTAAACCCTAAACCCTAAACCCTAAACCCTAAACCCTAAACCCTAAACCCTAAACCCTAAACCCTAAACCCTAAACCCTAAACCCTAAACCCTAAACCCTAAACCCTAAACCCTAAACCCTAAACCCTAAACCC